>OW443343.2:20000-27500 GCA_937001555.2 Hypsopygia costalis | reverse complement strand
ACGCACTCTATCTGAAGTACTGTTATTTGATTTCCGCAATAACATATTTACACATCGCAGAAACGAGGTCGACTGCCGGTGGTGCGCGCCGGGGGCGCTACACGTGCCGCGCGGGGGTGCAAGACCTCGGGGGTTGCATCATCGGAGAGTAATTAACTAATGGTAAAATAGTATGCTTATAGTTATCTTATGCTATAGTCATTTAAACGCTTATGATTACACATTACAAGATAATTAGTAGGGACTGGGTAAGATAGTGGTGGAGGAAGTTACTTTGAAAGGCGTTGGTAGATGGTAGCGGGGGCGGGGGCGGTTTCATGGGGGATTGGTAATTAGTGGTTTAGGTAGGATCAGGATGACGGCTGGGTTAATATGGTGGGGTCAGGAGTAAGGATAGGACAATGCAATCTTAGTTTCTAATTATACATAATTTGCAAAATTGGAATAAACTTTACACATCGCAGAAACGAGGTCGACTGCCGGTGGTGCGCGCCGGGGGCGCTACATGTGCCGCGCGGGGGTGCAAGACCTCGGGGGTTGCATCATCGGAGAGTAATTGACTAATGGTAAAATAGTATGCTTATAGTTATCTTATGCTATAGTCATTTAGACGCTTATGATTACACATTACAAGATAATTAGTAGGGACTAGGTAAGATAGTGTTGGAGGAAGTTACTTTGAAAGGCGGTGGTAGATGGGAGCGGGGGCGGGGGCGGTTTCATGGGGGATTGGTAATTAGTGGTTTAGGTAGGATCAGGATAACGGCTGGGTTAATATGGTGGGGTCAGGAGTAAGGATAGGACAATGCAATCTTAGTTTCTAATTATACATAATTTGCAAAATTGGAATAAACTTTACACATCGCAGAAACGAGGTCGACTGCCGGTGGTGCGCGCCGGGGGCGCTACACGTGCCGCGCGGGGGTGCAAGACCTCGGGGGTTGCGTCATCGGAGAGTAATTAATTAATAGTAAAATAGTATGCTTGTAGTTTTCTTATGCTCTAGTCATTTAAACGCTTATGAATACACATTACAAGATAAATAGTAGGGGCTGGGTAAGATAGTAGTGCAGGGAGTTGCTTTGAAAGGCGGGGGTAGATGGAAGCGGGGGCGGGGGGCGGTTTCATGGGGGCTTGGAAATTTGTGGCTTAGGTAGGATCAGGATGACGACTGGGCTAATATGGTGGGGTCAGGAGTAAGGATAGGACAATGCAATCTTAGTTTCTAATTATACATAATTTGCAAAATTGGAATAAACTGAACATAGAGTAATACTTATCAACTACTAGAGTGACCCTATCAAACATCATATTATAACTATGAGGTCACATGACGCACTCTATCTGAAGTTGTTATTTGGTTTCCACAATAACATATTTACAATTCGCAGAAACGAGGTCGACTGCCGGTGGTGCGCGCCGGGGGCGCTACACGTGCCGCGCGGGGGTGCTAGGCCTTGGGGGTTGCGTCATCGGAGAGTAATTAACTAATAGTAAAATACTGTGCTTATAGTTTTCTTATGCTATAGTCATTAAAACGCTTATGATTACACATTACAAGATAATTAGTAGGGGCTGGGTAAGATAGTAGTGTAGGGAGTTGCTTTGAAAGGCGGGGGTAGATGGGAGCGGGGGCGGGGGCGGTTTCATGGGGGCTTGGTAATTAGTAGCTTAGGTAGGATCAGGATGATGGCTGGATTAATATGGTGAGGACAGGAGTAAGGAAAGGACAATGCAATCTTAGTTTCTAATTATACATAATTTGCAAAATTGGAATAAACTGAACATAAAGTAATACTTATCAGCTACTAGAGTGACCCAATTAAACATCGTATTATAACATCGTATTATGACGCACTTTATCTAAAGTATTGTTATTTGATTTCCGCAATAACACATTTACACATCACAGAAACGAGGCCGACTGCCGGTGGTGCGCGCCGGGGGCGCTACACATGCTGCTCGGGGGTGCTAAAACTTGGGCGTTGCCTCGTCAGAGGCCGGCCGCTGGCGGTGCGCGCCGGGGGCACCCACACGCGCCACTCGGGGGCGCCGGCCCCCGGGCACGGCGTCATCGTGGGCCGGCTGCCTGTAACGCGCGCCGGGGGCGCGGTCAGCCGGGGGCTCGGGCGGGGGCCCGTCCCACGCGCGGCCTCCGGCGCTGCCACGCGGTCTGAGAAGCTGCTTACTTACTTGTGATGGTATTGTATGTGCCTCCTCATGGATGCCAGCACCGCCTGATAGCATGGGCAGGCAGGAGAGATGGCATTATGGTCGACTTCCTCGTGTTCTTTCTTCCCACCGCGGTTTTCTATGTTCCGCTTCTTACAGTTGTAGCACTTGGGGGTGTATTCTTGGTTCTTCTTAGGACAGTTAGTAAATGTGTGTGTTGTTACTGCACATATGGAGCATGCCTTTGTTTGTGATTTGCAATTAACTCGCATATGTCCAAACTGTAAGCAATCGTAGCATTGTATGAGTGGTGTGTAGTCTTCTATATGAACCATTTGGTACTCTATATTTATCCTTTCCAGTTTGGTGATTGCCTCCCACAATTTGGGTGTGACTGTGCATACTGCGTTATATAATTCCTGGTTTCTATTATTTTTCTTAAAGGATAATTTGATGTCTTGGGGGTTAGTGATATTTTCTTTTATTGTTTGATTCTGTGATACTAAAATGTTGATGAGTTCGTCTGATGGTGTGGAGTTATGTATGCCCTTTATAATTACCATTGGCTGTCTCGGACTGACAATTTGTACGCTTATTTCTTGTGATTCGCTTACCGCCTGCAGGGTGTCTTTGCATTGCTCCTCTCTGTTGTATTCCACGAGGATCCGATTTCCGGAGATGGGTCTTATCACGTGGGGTGCATAGTTGCGTTCTTTGAATGACATTTTCTCCTTGAATTTGTCCACTATTTCTTTGTGAGTCTCGGCGCCTTTACCTGATATTATAACCGCTGGTCTGGGTGGAGGTGGGGGAACTGGGGGTCTTGGGGGCTCGGTATGTGAACCCGTCACGCTTGCATATGTTCTGTTGCTAGTTGCGGTACTTGGTGGTGTTAGTCTTCTTGTGACCTTATCCATTTCCTCCTGGACCGTCTTACGCACTTCTTGAGCTATGATACTTGCGACTTCTGGGGTGATAATTGGTGCGGCGGGGGCTTCGGCAGCTCTGGGGGTGGCAACTTCGGGGGTGATAATTGATACAACGGGGGCTTCGGCAGCTTTGGGGGCTTTCTTTGCGGGGGTAGCGAAGTGAGGCTTAATTGTTTTAGCCTTACAAAACTCCGCAGCTAAGCCAACAAGATCAGAAACGATACCTAGAGCGTGTCCCTTGATGATCGCCTTGTTTTGTCTGGTGAGCGATTTTCCTTTTTCCACTGCGTTGGTTATTGCCCCAGCTCTATGCATCATATCATCACATTGCTTCATCCAAGATTCTATTAGTTTAGTCCACAGGGCTTTTGCGCTATCAAACTGATCGCCGCATTCCTCTCTTTCTTTTCCTGAGAATCTCAGAGCGCTTTCCGAATGCAGGTTGTCGAAGGAGGGTGTCGGTGACATAGACATCGTTCTAGGTTATTTTCGTAAAGACTAAATCACAACACTGCACTGCGTATTTTCTATGTTTATTTATTGTCACTGTCAATTATAGGCACTCACACTATTCTTCACAGATTAAAACACTTTGCATCCGACCCACGGGGGGCCCGGGGGCGCGCCCGCGCGCGGCGCGGGCGGTGACGCCCGTGTCACGCGGCCCGCGCTTCGTTGAAAACTGGCGGGCGGGGGCGCAGATTCCCGGGTGTGCGGGAGGCTAGCTGGCCCCCGGGGGCGCTACCTCAACCACAGTCGTCTCGCGTCGGGCGAGGCGGGCGGCCGCGTGTGGGGGCGGTCCCACGGGGGTCGCGGGGGCGGTCCCAATGGGGGCGCACCGGGGGGTCGCTGCCGGCAGCGGCTGGGGGCGTTCCGAGCTCCGGAGCTTGGGACGCGTGCGCTCCCCACGACCAGTCGCCGTCGACTGGGTTAGGTTAGGTTAGGTTAGGTTAGGTTAGGTTAGGTTAGGTTAGGTTAGGTTAGGTTAGGTTAGGTTAGGTTAGGTTAGGTTAGGTTAGGTTAGGTTAGGTTAGGTTAGGTTAGGTTAGGTTAGGTTTTTTTATTGTTTCCGCCCCTGGTTACACCACCAGAGACGGGAATTTATTGCTACTGTTTTCATTTATGTTTCTTGGCACTAGACAATGTTCTCTACTACAGATTGATCTTATAAATAAATACTTTTACGCGGGAGGGACGAGGTCAGCTAAGGGATACTTCACTCTTCCCTCCCGCGTGGACGTATACATTGTATATGTTGGTGCTTACTTGCTTACTTGTAAAGGAACAAGGTTAGTTACTGAGGTTTATGTAGGTACCTCTCTATTATACATTATATAAATGAATCATTATCATTTATTATTTCATTATATAAGCTTATAGTGATCATGTTATTATTACTCTTATAATTTTGAATTTCTATTTGTAATTAACTAATAGTAAAATAGTATGCTTATAGTTTTCTTATGCTATAGTCATTTAAACGCTTATGATTACACATTACAAGATAATTGGTAGGGGCTGGGTAAGATAGTGGTGCAGGGAATTGCTTTGAAAGGCGGGGGTAGATGGGGGCGGGAGCGGGGGTAGATGGGGGCGGGTGCGGTTTAATGGGGGCTGGGTGATTGGTGCCTTGGGTAGGATCAGGATGACGGCTGGATTAATATGATGGGGACAGGAGTAAGGATAGGACAATGCAATCTTAGTTTCTAATTATACATAATTTGCAAAATTGGAATAAACTGAACATAAAGTAATACTTATCAACTACTAGAGTGACCCTATTAAACATCATATCATAACTATGAGGTCACATGACGCACTCTATCTGAAGTACTGTTATTTGATTTCCGCAATAACATATTTACACATCGCAGAAACGAGGTCGACTGCCGGTGGTGCGCGCCGGGGGCGCTACACGTGCCGCGCGGGGGTGCAAGACCTCGGGGGTTGCGTCATCGGAGAGCAATTAACTAATAGTAAAATAGTATGCTTGTAGTTTTCTTATGCTCTGGTCATTTAAACGTTTATGATTACACATTACAAGATAATTAGTAGGGGCTGGGTAAGATAGTGGTGCAGGGAGTAGCTTTGAAAGGCGGGGGTAGATGGGAGCGGGGGCGGGGGCGGTTTCATGGGGGCTTGGAAATTAGTGGCTTAGGTAGGATCAGGATGACGGCTGGGCTAATATGGTGGGGTCAGGAGCAAGGATAGGACAATGCAATCTTAGTTTCTAATTATACATAATTTGCAAAATTGGAATAAACTGAACATAAAGTAATACTTATCAACTACTAGAGTGACCCTATTAAACATCGTATTATAACTATGAGGTCACATGACGCACTTTATCTAAAGTATTGTTATTTGATTTCCGCAATAACACATTTACACATCACAGAAACGAGGCCGACTGCCGGTGGTGCGCGCCGGGGGCGCTACACATGCTGCTCGGGGGTGCTAAAACTTGGGCGTTGCGTCATCAGAGGCCGGCTGCCGGTGGTGCGCGCCGGGGGCGCCCACACGCGCCACTCGGGGGCGCCGGCCCCCGGGCGCGGCGTCATCGTGGGCCGGCTGCCTGTAACGCGCGCCGGGGGCGCGGTCAGCCGGGGGCTCGAGCGGGGGCCCGTCCCACGCGCGGCCTCCGGCGCAGCCACGCGGTCTGAGAAGCTGCTTACTTACTTGTGATGGTATTGTATGTGCCTCCTCATGGATGCCAGCACCGCCTGATAGCATGGGCAGGCAGGAGAGATGGCATTATGGTCGACTTCCTCGTGTTCTTTCTTCCCACCGCGGTTTTCTATGTTCCGCTTCTTACAGTTGTAGCACTTGGGGGTGTATTCTTGGTTCTTCTTAGGACAGTTAGTAAATGTGTGTGTTGTTACTGCACATATGGAGCATGCCTTTGTTTGTGATTTGCAATTAACTCGCATATGTCCAAACTGTAAGCAATCGTAGCATTGTATGAGTGGTGTGTAGTCTTCTATATGAACCATTTGGTACTCTATATTTATCCTTTCCAGTTTGGTGATTGCCTCCCATAATTTGGGTGTGACTGTACATACTGCGTTATATAATTCCTGGTTTCTATTATTTTTCTTAAAGGATAATTTGATGTCTTGGGGGTTAGTGATATTTTCTTTTATTGTTTGATTCTGTGATACTAAAATGTTGATGAGTTCGTCTGATGGTGTGGAGTTATGTATGCCCTTTATAATTACCATTGGCTGTCTCGGACTGACAATTTGTACGCTTATTTCTTGTGATTCGCTTACCGCCTGCAGGGTGTCTTTGCATTGCTCCTCTCTGTTGTATTCCACGAGGATCCGATTTCCGGAGATGGGTCTTATCACGTGGGGTGCATAGTTGCGTTCTTTGAATGACATTTTCTCCTTGAATTTGACCACTATTTCTTTGTGAGTCTCGGCGCCTTTACCTGATATTATAACCGCTGGTCTGGGTGGAGGTGGGGGAACTGGGGGTCTTGGGGGCTCGGTATGTGAACCCGTCACGCTTGCATATGTTCTGTTGCTAGTTGCGGTACTTGGTGGTGTTAGTCTTCTTGTGACCTTATCCATTTCCTCCTGGACCGTCTTACGCACTTCTTGAGCTATGATACTTGCGACTTCTGGGGTGATAATTGGTGCGGCGGGGGCTTCGGCAGCTTTGGGGGTGGCAACTTCGGGGGTGATAATTGATACAACGGGGGCTTCGGCAGCTTTGGGGGCTTTCTTTGCGGGGGTAGCAAAGTGAGGCTTAATTGTTTTAGCCTTACAAAACTCCGCAGCTAAGCCAACAAGATCAGAAACGATACCTAGAGCGTGTCCCTTGATGATCGCCTTGTTTTGTCTGGTGAGTGATTTTCCTTTTTCCACTGCGTTGGTTATTGCCCCAGCTCTATGCATCATATCATCACATTGCTTTATCCAAGATTCTATTAGTTTAGTCCACAGGGCTTTTGCGCTATCAAACTGATCGCCGCATTCCTCTCTTTCTTTTCCTGAGAATCTCAGAGCGCTTTCCGAATGCAGGTTGTCGAAGGAGGGTGTCGGTGACATAGACATCGTTCTAGGTTATTTTCGTAAGGAAAAAAAAAAGACTAAATCACAACACTGCACTGCGTATTTTCTATGTTTATTTATTGTCACTGTCAATTATAGTCACTCACACTATTGTTCACAGATTAAAACACTTTGCATTGTACGCGACTGCAATTACGACTATCTGACCCACGGGGGGCCCGGGGGCGCGCCCGCGCGTGGCGCGGGCGGTGACGCCCGTGTCACGCGGCCCGCGCTTCGTTGAAAACTGGCGGGCGGGGGCGCAGATTCCCGGGCGTGCGGGAGGCTAGCTGGCCCCCGGGGGCGCTACTTCAACCACAGTCGTCTCGCGTCGGGCGAGG
>OW443343.2:0-10000 GCA_937001555.2 Hypsopygia costalis | reverse complement strand
GTTAGGTTAGGTTAGGTTAGGTTAGGTTAGGTTAGGTTAGGTTAGGTTAGGTTAGGTTAGGTTAGGTTAGGTTAGGTTAGGTTAGGTTAGGTTAGGTTAGGTTAGGTTAGGTTAGGTTAGGTTAGGTTAGGTTAGGTTAGGTTAGGTTAGGTTAGGTTAGGTTAGGTTAGGTTAGGTTAGGTTAGGTTAGGTTAGGTTAGGTTAGGTTAGGTTAGGTTAGGTTAGGTTAGGTTAGGTTAGGTTAGGTTAGGTTAGGTTAGGTTAGGTTAGGTTAGGTTAGGTTAGGTTAGGTTAGGTTAGGTTAGGTTAGGTTAGGTTAGGTTAGGTTAGGTTAGGTTAGGTTAGGTTAGGTTAGGTTAGGTTAGGTTAGGTTAGGTTAGGTTAGGTTAGGTTAGGTTAGGTTAGGTTAGGTTAGGTTAGGTTAGGTTAGGTTAGGTTAGGTTAGGTTAGGTTAGGTTAGGTTAGGTTAGGTTAGGTTAGGTTAGGTTAGGTTAGGTTAGGTTAGGTTAGGTTAGGTTAGGTTAGGTTAGGTTAGGTTAGGTTAGGTTAGGTTAGGTTAGGTTAGGTTAGGTTAGGTTAGGTTAGGTTAGGTTAGGTTAGGTTAGGTTAGGTTAGGTTAGGTTAGGTTAGGTTAGGTTAGGTTAGGTTAGGTTAGGTTAGGTTAGGTTAGGTTAGGTTAGGTTAGGTTAGGTTAGGTTAGGTTAGGTTAGGTTAGGTTAGGTTAGGTTAGGTTAGGTTAGGTTAGGTTAGGTTAGGTTAGGTTAGGTTAGGTTAGGTTAGGTTAGGTTAGGTTAGGTTAGGTTAGGTTAGGTTAGGTTAGGTTAGGTTAGGTTAGGTTAGGTTAGGTTAGGTTAGGTTAGGTTAGGTTAGGTTAGGTTAGGTTAGGTTAGGTTAGGTTAGGTTAGGTTAGGTTAGGTTAGGTTAGGTTAGGTTAGGTTAGGTTAGGTTAGGTTAGGTTAGGTTAGGTTAGGTTAGGTTAGGTTAGGTTAGGTTAGGTTAGGTTAGGTTAGGTTAGGTTAGGTTAGGTTAGGTTAGGTTAGGTTAGGTTAGGTTAGGTTAGGTTAGGTTAGGTTAGGTTAGGTTAGGTTAGGTTAGGTTAGGTTAGGTTAGGTTAGGTTAGGTTAGGTTAGGTTAGGTTAGGTTAGGTTAGGTTAGGTTAGGTTAGGTTAGGTTAGGTTAGGTTAGGTTAGGTTAGGTTAGGTTAGGTTAGGTTAGGTTAGGTTAGGTTAGGTTAGGTTAGGTTAGGTTAGGTTAGGTTAGGTTAGGTTAGGTTAGGTTAGGTTAGGTTAGGTTAGGTTAGGTTAGGTTAGGTTAGGTTAGGTTAGGTTAGGTTAGGTTAGGTTAGGTTAGGTTAGGTTAGGTTAGGTTAGGTTAGGTTAGGTTAGGTTAGGTTAGGTTAGGTTAGGTTAGGTTAGGTTAGGTTAGGTTAGGTTAGGTTAGGTTAGGTTAGGTTAGGTTAGGTTAGGTTAGGTTAGGTTAGGTTAGGTTAGGTTAGGTTAGGTTAGGTTAGGTTAGGTTAGGTTAGGTTAGGTTAGGTTAGGTTAGGTTAGGTTAGGTTAGGTTAGGTTAGGTTAGGTTAGGTTAGGTTAGGTTAGGTTAGGTTAGGTTAGGTTAGGTTAGGTTAGGTTAGGTTAGGTTAGGTTAGGTTAGGTTAGGTTAGGTTAGGTTAGGTTAGGTTAGGTTAGGTTAGGTTAGGTTAGGTTAGGTTAGGTTAGGTTAGGTTAGGTTAGGTTAGGTTAGGTTAGGTTAGGTTAGGTTAGGTTAGGTTAGGTTAGGTTAGGTTAGGTTAGGTTAGGTTAGGTTAGGTTAGGTTAGGTTAGGTTAGGTTAGGTTAGGTTAGGTTAGGTTAGGTTAGGTTAGGTTAGGTTAGGTTAGGTTAGGTTAGGTTAGGTTAGGTTAGGTTAGGTTAGGTTAGGTTAGGTTAGGTTAGGTTAGGTTAGGTTAGGTTAGGTTAGGTTAGGTTAGGTTAGGTTAGGTTAGGTTAGGTTAGGTTAGGTTAGGTTAGGTTAGGTTAGGTTAGGTTAGGTTAGGTTAGGTTAGGTTAGGTTAGGTTAGGTTAGGTTAGGTTAGGTTAGGTTAGGTTAGGTTAGGTTAGGTTAGGTTAGGTTAGGTTAGGTTAGGTTAGGTTAGGTTAGGTTAGGTTAGGTTAGGTTAGGTTAGGTTAGGTTAGGTTAGGTTAGGTTAGGTTAGGTTAGGTTAGGTTAGGTTAGGTTAGGTTAGGTTAGGTTAGGTTAGGTTAGGTTAGGTTAGGTTAGGTTAGGTTAGGTTAGGTTAGGTTAGGTTAGGTTAGGTTAGGTTAGGTTAGGTTAGGTTAGGTTAGGTTAGGTTAGGTTAGGTTAGGTTAGGTTAGGTTAGGTTAGGTTAGGTTAGGTTAGGTTAGGTTAGGTTAGGTTAGGTTAGGTTAGGTTAGGTTAGGTTAGGTTAGGTTAGGTTAGGTTAGGTTAGGTTAGGTTAGGTTAGGTTAGGTTAGGTTAGGTTAGGTTAGGTTAGGTTAGGTTAGGTTAGGTTAGGTTAGGTTAGGTTAGGTTAGGTTAGGTTAGGTTAGGTTAGGTTAGGTTAGGTTAGGTTAGGTTAGGTTAGGTTAGGTTAGGTTAGGTTAGGTTAGGTTAGGTTAGGTTAGGTTAGGTTAGGTTAGGTTAGGTTAGGTTAGGTTAGGTTAGGTTAGGTTAGGTTAGGTTAGGTTAGGTTAGGTTAGGTTAGGTTAGGTTAGGTTAGGTTAGGTTAGGTTAGGTTAGGTTAGGTTAGGTTAGGTTAGGTTAGGTTAGGTTAGGTTAGGTTAGGTTAGGTTAGGTTAGGTTAGGTTAGGTTAGGTTAGGTTAGGTTAGGTTAGGTTAGGTTAGGTTAGGTTAGGTTAGGTTAGGTTAGGTTAGGTTAGGTTAGGTTAGGTTAGGTTAGGTTAGGTTAGGTTAGGTTAGGTTAGGTTAGGTTAGGTTAGGTTAGGTTAGGTTAGGTTAGGTTAGGTTAGGTTAGGTTAGGTTAGGTTAGGTTAGGTTAGGTTAGGTTAGGTTAGGTTAGGTTAGGTTAGGTTAGGTTAGGTTAGGTTAGGTTAGGTTAGGTTAGGTTAGGTTAGGTTAGGTTAGGTTAGGTTAGGTTAGGTTAGGTTAGGTTAGGTTAGGTTAGGTTAGGTTAGGTTAGGTTAGGTTAGGTTAGGTTAGGTTAGGTTAGGTTAGGTTAGGTTAGGTTAGGTTAGGTTAGGTTAGGTTAGGTTAGGTTAGGTTAGGTTAGGTTAGGTTAGGTTAGGTTAGGTTAGGTTAGGTTAGGTTAGGTTAGGTTAGGTTAGGTTAGGTTAGGTTAGGTTAGGTTAGGTTAGGTTAGGTTAGGTTAGGTTAGGTTAGGTTAGGTTAGGTTAGGTTAGGTTAGGTTAGGTTAGGTTAGGTTAGGTTAGGTTAGGTTAGGTTAGGTTAGGTTAGGTTAGGTTAGGTTAGGTTAGGTTAGGTTAGGTTAGGTTAGGTTAGGTTAGGTTAGGTTAGGTTAGGTTAGGTTAGGTTAGGTTAGGTTAGGTTAGGTTAGGTTAGGTTAGGTTAGGTTAGGTTAGGTTAGGTTAGGTTAGGTTAGGTTAGGTTAGGTTAGGTTAGGTTAGGTTAGGTTAGGTTAGGTTAGGTTAGGTTAGGTTAGGTTAGGTTAGGTTAGGTTAGGTTAGGTTAGGTTAGGTTAGGTTAGGTTAGGTTAGGTTAGGTTAGGTTAGGTTAGGTTAGGTTAGGTTAGGTTAGGTTAGGTTAGGTTAGGTTAGGTTAGGTTAGGTTAGGTTAGGTTAGGTTAGGTTAGGTTAGGTTAGGTTAGGTTAGGTTAGGTTAGGTTAGGTTAGGTTAGGTTAGGTTAGGTTAGGTTAGGTTAGGTTAGGTTAGGTTAGGTTAGGTTAGGTTAGGTTAGGTTAGGTTAGGTTAGGTTAGGTTAGGTTAGGTTAGGTTAGGTTAGGTTAGGTTAGGTTAGGTTAGGTTAGGTTAGGTTAGGTTAGGTTAGGTTAGGTTAGGTTAGGTTAGGTTAGGTTAGGTTAGGTTAGGTTAGGTTAGGTTAGGTTAGGTTAGGTTAGGTTAGGTTAGGTTAGGTTAGGTTAGGTTAGGTTAGGTTAGGTTAGGTTAGGTTAGGTTAGGTTAGGTTAGGTTAGGTTAGGTTAGGTTAGGTTAGGTTAGGTTAGGTTAGGTTAGGTTAGGTTAGGTTAGGTTAGGTTAGGTTAGGTTAGGTTAGGTTAGGTTAGGTTAGGTTAGGTTAGGTTAGGTTAGGTTAGGTTAGGTTAGGTTAGGTTAGGTTAGGTTAGGTTAGGTTAGGTTAGGTTAGGTTAGGTTAGGTTAGGTTAGGTTAGGTTAGGTTAGGTTAGGTTAGGTTAGGTTAGGTTAGGTTAGAGGTTAGGTTAGGTTAGGTTAGGTTAGGTTAGGTTAGGTTAGGTTAGGTTAGGTTAGGTTAGGTTAGGTTAGGTTAGGTTAGGTTAGGTTAGGTTAGGTTAGGTTAGGTTAGGTTAGGTTAGGTTAGGTTAGGTTAGGTTAGGTTAGGTTAGGTTAGGTTAGGTTAGGTTAGGTTAGGTTAGGTTAGGTTAGGTTAGGTTAGGTTAGGTTAGGTTAGGTTAGGTTAGGTTAGGTTAGGTTAGGTTAGGTTAGGTTAGGTTAGGTTAGGTTAGGTTAGGTTAGGTTAGGTTAGGTTAGGTTAGGTTAGGTTAGGTTAGGTTAGGTTAGGTTAGGTTAGGTTAGGTTAGGTTAGGTTAGGTTAGGTTAGGTTAGGTTAGGTTAGGTTAGGTTAGGTTAGGTTAGGTTAGGTTAGGTTAGGTTAGGTTAGGTTAGGTTAGGTTAGGTTAGGTTAGGTTAGGTTAGGTTAGGTTAGGTTAGGTTAGGTTAGGTTAGGTTAGGTTAGGTTAGGTTAGGTTAGGTTAGGTTAGGTTAGGTTAGGTTAGGTTAGGTTAGGTTAGGTTAGGTTAGGTTAGGTTAGGTTAGGTTAGGTTAGGTTAGGTTAGGTTAGGTTAGGTTAGGTTAGGTTAGGTTAGGTTAGGTTAGGTTAGGTTAGGTTAGGTTAGGTTAGGTTAGGTTAGGTTAGGTTAGGTTAGGTTAGGTTAGGTTAGGTTAGGTTAGGTTAGGTTAGGTTAGGTTAGGTTAGGTTAGGTTAGGTTAGGTTAGGTTAGGTTAGGTTAGGTTAGGTTAGGTTAGGTTAGGTTAGGTTAGGTTAGGTTAGGTTAGGTTAGGTTAGGTTAGGTTAGGTTAGGTTAGGTTAGGTTAGGTTAGGTTAGGTTAGGTTAGGTTAGGTTAGGTTAGGTTAGGTTAGGTTAGGTTAGGTTAGGTTAGGTTAGGTTAGGTTAGGTTAGGTTAGGTTAGGTTAGGTTAGGTTAGGTTAGGTTAGGTTAGGTTAGGTTAGGTTAGGTTAGGTTAGGTTAGGTTAGGTTAGGTTAGGTTAGGTTAGGTTAGGTTAGGTTAGGTTAGGTTAGGTTAGGTTAGGTTAGGTTAGGTTAGGTTAGGTTAGGTTAGGTTAGGTTAGGTTAGGTTAGGTTAGGTTAGGTTAGGTTAGGTTAGGTTAGGTTAGGTTAGGTTAGGTTAGGTTAGGTTAGGTTAGGTTAGGTTAGGTTAGGTTAGGTTAGGTTAGGTTAGGTTAGGTTAGGTTAGGTTAGGTTAGGTTAGGTTAGGTTAGGTTAGGTTAGGTTAGGTTAGGTTAGGTTAGGTTAGGTTAGGTTAGGTTAGGTTAGGTTAGGTTAGGTTAGGTTAGGTTAGGTTAGGTTAGGTTAGGTTAGGTTAGGTTAGGTTAGGTTAGGTTAGGTTAGGTTAGGTTAGGTTAGGTTAGGTTAGGTTAGGTTAGGTTAGGTTAGGTTAGGTTAGGTTAGGTTAGGTTAGGTTAGGTTAGGTTAGGTTAGGTTAGGTTAGGTTAGGTTAGGTTAGGTTAGGTTAGGTTAGGTTAGGTTAGGTTAGGTTAGGTTAGGTTAGGTTAGGTTAGGTTAGGTTAGGTTAGGTTAGGTTAGGTTAGGTTAGGTTAGGTTAGGTTAGGTTAGGTTAGGTTAGGTTAGGTTAGGTTAGGTTAGGTTAGGTTAGGTTAGGTTAGGTTAGGTTAGGTTAGGTTAGGTTAGGTTAGGTTAGGTTAGGTTAGGTTAGGTTAGGTTAGGTTAGGTTAGGTTAGGTTAGGTTAGGTTAGGTTAGGTTAGGTTAGGTTAGGTTAGGTTAGGTTAGGTTAGGTTAGGTTAGGTTAGGTTAGGTTAGGTTAGGTTAGGTTAGGTTAGGTTAGGTTAGGTTAGGTTAGGTTAGGTTAGGTTAGGTTAGGTTAGGTTAGGTTAGGTTAGGTTAGGTTAGGTTAGGTTAGGTTAGGTTAGGTTAGGTTAGGTTAGGTTAGGTTAGGTTAGGTTAGGTTAGGTTAGGTTAGGTTAGGTTAGGTTAGGTTAGGTTAGGTTAGGTTAGGTTAGGTTAGGTTAGGTTAGGTTAGGTTAGGTTAGGTTAGGTTAGGTTAGGTTAGGTTAGGTTAGGTTAGGTTAGGTTAGGTTAGGTTAGGTTAGGTTAGGTTAGGTTAGGTTAGGTTAGGTTAGGTTAGGTTAGGTTAGGTTAGGTTAGGTTAGGTTAGGTTAGGTTAGGTTAGGTTAGGTTAGGTTAGGTTAGGTTAGGTTAGGTTAGGTTAGGTTAGGTTAGGTTAGGTTAGGTTAGGTTAGGTTAGGTTAGGTTAGGTTAGGTTAGGTTAGGTTAGGTTAGGTTAGGTTAGGTTAGGTTAGGTTAGGTTAGGTTAGGTTAGGTTAGGTTAGGTTAGGTTAGGTTAGGTTAGGTTAGGTTAGGTTAGGTTAGGTTAGGTTAGGTTAGGTTAGGTTAGGTTAGGTTAGGTTAGGTTAGGTTAGGTTAGGTTAGGTTAGGTTAGGTTAGGTTAGGTTAGGTTAGGTTAGGTTAGGTTAGGTTAGGTTAGGTTAGGTTAGGTTAGGTTAGGTTAGGTTAGGTTAGGTTAGGTTAGGTTAGGTTAGGTTAGGTTAGGTTAGGTTAGGTTAGGTTAGGTTAGGTTAGGTTAGGTTAGGTTAGGTTAGGTTAGGTTAGGTTAGGTTAGGTTAGGTTAGGTTAGGTTAGGTTAGGTTAGGTTAGGTTAGGTTAGGTTAGGTTAGGTTAGGTTAGGTTAGGTTAGGTTAGGTTAGGTTAGGTTAGGTTAGGTTAGGTTAGGTTAGGTTAGGTTAGGTTAGGTTAGGTTAGGTTAGGTTAGGTTAGGTTAGGTTAGGTTAGGTTAGGTTAGGTTAGGTTAGGTTAGGTTAGGTTAGGTTAGGTTAGGTTAGGTTAGGTTAGGTTAGGTTAGGTTAGGTTAGGTTAGGTTAGGTTAGGTTAGGTTAGGTTAGGTTAGGTTAGGTTAGGTTAGGTTAGGTTAGGTTAGGTTAGGTTAGGTTAGGTTAGGTTAGGTTAGGTTAGGTTAGGTTAGGTTAGGTTAGGTTAGGTTAGGTTAGGTTAGGTTAGGTTAGGTTAGGTTAGGTTAGGTTAGGTTAGGTTAGGTTAGGTTAGGTTAGGTTAGGTTAGGTTAGGTTAGGTTAGGTTAGGTTAGGTTAGGTTAGGTTAGGTTAGGTTAGGTTAGGTTAGGTTAGGTTAGGTTAGGTTAGGTTAGGTTAGGTTAGGTTAGGTTAGGTTAGGTTAGGTTAGGTTAGGTTAGGTTAGGTTAGGTTAGGTTAGGTTAGGTTAGGTTAGGTTAGGTTAGGTTAGGTTAGGTTAGGTTAGGTTAGGTTAGGTTAGGTTAGGTTAGGTTAGGTTAGGTTAGGTTAGGTTAGGTTAGGTTAGGTTAGGTTAGGTTAGGTTAGGTTAGGTTAGGTTAGGTTAGGTTAGGTTAGGTTAGGTTAGGTTAGGTTAGGTTAGGTTAGGTTAGGTTAGGTTAGGTTAGGTTAGGTTAGGTTAGGTTAGGTTAGGTTAGGTTAGGTTAGGTTAGGTTAGGTTAGGTTAGGTTAGGTTAGGTTAGGTTAGGTTAGGTTAGGTTAGGTTAGGTTAGGTTAGGTTAGGTTAGGTTAGGTTAGGTTAGGTTAGGTTAGGTTAGGTTAGGTTAGGTTAGGTTAGGTTAGGTTAGGTTAGGTTAGGTTAGGTTAGGTTAGGTTAGGTTAGGTTAGGTTAGGTTAGGTTAGGTTAGGTTAGGTTAGGTTAGGTTAGGTTAGGTTAGGTTAGGTTAGGTTAGGTTAGGTTAGGTTAGGTTAGGTTAGGTTAGGTTAGGTTAGGTTAGGTTAGGTTAGGTTAGGTTAGGTTAGGTTAGGTTAGGTTAGGTTAGGTTAGGTTAGGTTAGGTTAGGTTAGGTTAGGTTAGGTTAGGTTAGGTTAGGTTAGGTTAGGTTAGGTTAGGTTAGGTTAGGTTAGGTTAGGTTAGGTTAGGTTAGGTTAGGTTAGGTTAGGTTAGGTTAGGTTAGGTTAGGTTAGGTTAGGTTAGGTTAGGTTAGGTTAGGTTAGGTTAGGTTAGGTTAGGTTAGGTTAGGTTAGGTTAGGTTAGGTTAGGTTAGGTTAGGTTAGGTTAGGTTAGGTTAGGTTAGGTTAGGTTAGGTTAGGTTAGGTTAGGTTAGGTTAGGTTAGGTTAGGTTAGGTTAGGTTAGGTTAGGTTAGGTTAGGTTAGGTTAGGTTAGGTTAGGTTAGGTTAGGTTAGGTTAGGTTAGGTTAGGTTAGGTTAGGTTAGGTTAGGTTAGGTTAGGTTAGGTTAGGTTAGGTTAGGTTAGGTTAGGTTAGGTTAGGTTAGGTTAGGTTAGGTTAGGTTAGGTTAGGTTAGGTTAGGTTAGGTTAGGTTAGGTTAGGTTAGGTTAGGTTAGGTTAGGTTAGGTTAGGTTAGGTTAGGTTAGGTTAGGTTAGGTTAGGTTAGGTTAGGTTAGGTTAGGTTAGGTTAGGTTAGGTTAGGTTAGGTTAGGTTAGGTTAGGTTAGGTTAGGTTAGGTTAGGTTAGGTTAGGTTAGGTTAGGTTAGGTTAGGTTAGGTTAGGTTAGGTTAGGTTAGGTTAGGTTAGGTTAGGTTAGGTTAGGTTAGGTTAGGTTAGGTTAGGTTAGGTTAGGTTAGGTTAGGTTAGGTTAGGTTAGGTTAGGTTAGGTTAGGTTAGGTTAGGTTAGGTTAGGTTAGGTTAGGTTAGGTTAGGTTAGGTTAGGTTAGGTTAGGTTAGGTTAGGTTAGGTTAGGTTAGGTTAGGTTAGGTTAGGTTAGGTTAGGTTAGGTTAGGTTAGGTTAGGTTAGGTTAGGTTAGGTTAGGTTAGGTTAGGTTAGGTTAGGTTAGGTTAGGTTAGGTTAGGTTAGGTTAGGTTAGGTTAGGTTAGGTTAGGTTAGGTTAGGTTAGGTTAGGTTAGGTTAGGTTAGGTTAGGTTAGGTTAGGTTAGGTTAGGTTAGGTTAGGTTAGGTTAGGTTAGGTTAGGTTAGGTTAGGTTAGGTTAGGTTAGGTTAGGTTAGGTTAGGTTAGGTTAGGTTAGGTTAGGTTAGGTTAGGTTAGGTTAGGTTAGGTTAGGTTAGGTTAGGTTAGGTTAGGTTAGGTTAGGTTAGGTTAGGTTAGGTTAGGTTAGGTTAGGTTAGGTTAGGTTAGGTTAGGTTAGGTTAGGTTAGGTTAGGTTAGGTTAGGTTAGGTTAGGTTAGGTTAGGTTAGGTTAGGTTAGGTTAGGTTAGGTTAGGTTAGGTTAGGTTAGGTTAGGTTAGGTTAGGTTAGGTTAGGTTAGGTTAGGTTAGGTTAGGTTAGGTTAGGTTAGGTTAGGTTAGGTTAGGTTAGGTTAGGTTAGGTTAGGTTAGGTTAGGTTAGGTTAGGTTAGGTTAGGTTAGGTTAGGTTAGGTTAGGTTAGGTTAGGTTAGGTTAGGTTAGGTTAGGTTAGGTTAGGTTAGGTTAGGTTAGGTTAGGTTAGGTTAGGTTAGGTTAGGTTAGGTTAGGTTAGGTTAGGTTAGGTTAGGTTAGGTTAGGTTAGGTTAGGTTAGGTTAGGTTAGGTTAGGTTAGGTTAGGTTAGGTTAGGTTAGGTTAGGTTAGGTTAGGTTAGGTTAGGTTAGGTTAGGTTAGGTTAGGTTAGGTTAGGTTAGGTTAGGTTAGGTTAGGTTAGGTTAGGTTAGGTTAGGTTAGGTTAGGTTAGGTTAGGTTAGGTTAGGTTAGGTT